>JBBGZY010000275.1:277500-325000 GCA_037952925.1 Lithobates clamitans
GTGCCTGGCTTTCCAGAGCCGACATCTCGGATGCCTTTAGGCTCCTGCCTATCCGTCCATCCCTTTGGTGCTGGCATGGCGTCAAGTGGAAGGAGGCATATTGTTTGGCCACAGAACTGACGTTCGGTTCGAAGAGCAGCCCTTGGCTCTTCGACACATTCGCTCAGTCTCTTGCTTGGATACTGTTACACAAGGCTCAGTGACAAAAGTCATCCATTACCTGGACGACTTCCACTAATAGAACCTCCCAGCAAGCCCCCAGGAGACCTCGACAAACTCAGAGCGATATTCGGAAAACCCAATCCTCCCATCACCGAGCACAAAGTAGAAGGCCCAGCACATAACATCACCTTCTCGGGGCCAACTTAGACACCTGCGCTATGCAAGCCAGTCTCCCCCTCGACAAACTAACCCGCATTAAGGCGGTCCTTCACAAATTCACCCACATCAAGGGGTGTACCAAGAAGCAGTTGCAATCTCTCCTGGCAATGCTGAATTTCGCCATACGAATTATTCCACAAGGCCGCACCTTCGGGTCACGCCTGCGGAGATTCCTGCCAGAAACACAAGACCCCGATCAGATCTTAAATCTAGACTCCGCAGCAATAGCGGACCTATCTATGTGGGACGAATTCCGTCCTCCCGGAATGGCATATCCCTAATTATACCCATGGTTTCAGCCCTGTCACCCCAGGTGGTGACAGACGCTGTAGCCACCACAGGTTTTGCTGCAATTTTTGGCCATCATTGGTTTTCAGGACCCTGGCCTCAACAGATACTGTTGATACCCGGCTTTATTCAAAACATCTTCCCTCCTCGAACTCTATCCCATGGTGGCAGCTGCACAACTCTGGGATCACCATTGGACAGGGCAAACCGTAGTCTTCACCACCGACAATCAGGCCACGGCAGACATCAACAAAGACAGGTCCAATTCCCCAGCAGTCATGTCCTTCCTGCGCAGTTTGGTACAATTGTTCTTACAGCATCAGTTTAACATACACTGTGCATTATTCCAGGCAGACAAGTTAGCTGCTAACGCACTGCCACGTTCTAACTACACCTCCTTTTCAAACAGGTTCCCGGAGCCGATCCAGTGTCGGCCCCTATCCCTGCCTGGTCACAACTGACCTTGGACTAGTTTAACATTTACAAGGAGCAACGCAGCTCATCAATCGCTCACTCTCTCATAACACACTCAAAGCCTACCAGACAGCTTGAAAGGCGTTCAATAAATTCCTCACATCCTGCCGTAAAGGACCAATAGATGTCAAACAGGTACTGACCTTCATTTCATACTGCCACACTCAGCTGGCTTTATCTTACAATACCATTCGGCTACACCTAGCCGGCATATAACATTTCGTGACCCTGAAAGACCCCACAAAATCTTCACTGTTCTCATCACACGCTATACGAGCCATCCTAAGGGGCATCCAGAAACAACAACCAGTGATCAGTACTAAGCGCTTACCCATTACGGGGCCCATCTTCAGGGATATGTCGACTATTCTGGCTACTTCGCCATTCGGTCTGCTGCCCAGCACGGTCCTACAAGCAGCCATATAGTTGGCTTACTACGGGTTCACCTATAACCACCCCTCAGACCAAGTATTACGCAGACGGCACTTGCTTCGCCACCAAGACCATTTCATCCTTCACCTCGAGGTTTCTTAGACCCAGGAAACAGGCTCTGGAGTGAACATTCACCTCTACAGAACTAATAACAGCTGGTGTCCAGTCACCATATTTAACCGTCTCCTCTCACTCCTGCCTGAACAATCGGACACCAGTCCTCTTCTACCATTCCCAGTTAAACCCTTAAACGCATGTCACTTTGCAAAACACATAAGGATACTTCTCCGCAAATCTTCACCTTAAACCCAGTCAGTACTCCGGACACTCCTTCCGCATCGGAGCAGCCTCCGCGGCAACCCGCCGGGGGGTTCCGGACCGCGTCATTGGGGGGCTAGGCGGATGGAAGTCGGCCTGCGTCGCCCGGTATATACCCAGTCCTCGAGTGGAGATGGCACAGGCATTCTCCAAATTGGCTCAATGGATACTTGAAAACCAATATATATTATACCCCTACCTGAATGTTTTTGCCCCCTTATTTTGGCATACCGGCCATTAGACCAAGGCACACTTTCAGGTCCATTTCATATGGTAAGTCCACACTTCCAGGTCTATTTCCGATGGTAAGTCTTATCTTTATTATAAGTGTTATCTATGTCCATACCGGACATAGGGCTCCGACCATAAGTAGGAAGGCCAGTATGGTGGCCTGAATTTATGGGAGGAGCCCGGTGGGTACTTAAGCAGCCCGCTCACCTGTGGTGCTTGTCGGTTTCCTGTGCGCGATACCCACCCTCCCATCCCCAATTCAAGGCATTCATTTCATTTCATTCATTTCATCTCATTTCTCTCTACAGAATAATCATTTCTTAAAACCAGGGTATGCCCCCTTATTTTGGCATACCGGCCATTAGACCAAGGCACACTTTCAGGTCCATTTCATATGGTAAGTCCACACTTCCAGGTCTATTTCCGATGGTAAGTCTTATCTTTATTATAAGTGTTATCTATGTCCATACCGGACATAGGGCTCCGACCATAAATATATATATATATATATATATATATAGATTCACTGTATATGTATGTGTGTGTATATATATATTTATATATATATATATATATATATATATATTAAAGCTGCATGATTCTGGATAAAATGAGAATCGCAATTTTTTTGTTTAGAATAAAAAACAGGATTCTCTCACGATTCTCAGTGTAACATCCTCATTTACATTATACAATAAAATTGGGCTAACTTTACTGTTTAGTTTTCTTTTTTATTTTATTGAAGTGTAAAACTGCTTTTAAAAGACCACTGCACAAATAGAGTGTGACATAAAATATTGCAACGACTGCCATTCTAGGGTCTCTGCAATAAATAAATAAATTATATATATATATATATATATATATATATATATATATATATATATATATATATATATATATATATATATATATATATATATGTATATATATATATATATATAAAATGTTTTGGGGTTCTAAGTAATTTTCTAGCAAAATTACTGGTTTTAACTTGTAAGAAACATGTGTCAGAAAAAGGCTTATGGCTTGTACACACGATCCGAATATCGCACAACCTTTTTCGCTTAATAGTCGCAAGTAGAAATTGAATAGGTAAATAAAGTCACAAAAATTCTCGTACGACAGAAAAAAAAAAAAATCAGAAGTGATGTCATGTGTTGTAATGTATTTGTATTGAATTTTCAGATGACAACTATACTGACTAAACGAAAATCGTACGAGGAAAATTTTTCGTGCATGTTCGTTCGAATAATATTGGATGAACTGTCGTGATCGGCTCTCGAAAATAGTGTACACACGATTCGAAAATCGTGCGATTCTTTCTCGGACGACAGTTTTCGTACGATATTCGGATCCTGAGTACGGGCCATTAGTCTTTAAAGTGGTTGTACAATCAGAAGGTTTTTTATCTTAATGCATTAAGATAAAAAGCCTTCTGTGTGCAGCAGCCCTCCTCGGTCTAATACTTACCTGAGCCCCAATCTCTGTCCTACGATGTCCACGAGTGTCTGGGCCGTCCGAGACTTTACCTCCTGATTGGCTGAGACACATCAGCGACACCAATGGATCCCGCTGCTCTCAATCAAAGTCAGTCAGCCAATCAGAAGAGAGAGGGGCCTGGCCACGGCTCCGTGTCTGAATGGACACACGGAAATGTGACTCGGCTTGGGTGCCCCCATAGCAAGCTGCTTGCTGTGCGGACACTCGACAGGAGGGAGGGGCCAGGAGCACCAAAGAGGAACCTGAGAAGAGGAGGATTGGGGCTGCTCTGTGCAAAACCATTACACAGAGCAGGTAGGTATAACATGTTTGTTACTTTTATGGGAAAAAAACAAGACTTTACAATCAGGTGGTTAAACTGACCTCATTTGCAGACTGAAGTTCATCCCTTTGATCTGATAAATGATTAGGAAGATACAATGTTTCTTTTTATCTCTCTTTCAGCCCTGGTTCACATTGATGCTACTTTAAAAACGTGCTACTTTACTTGATGTAGCGCAATTTCAGGTGCTAAATTTTTGTAAATATTTTCTTCTACCTTTCCAACAACACTGAAGAAATGACACTTTGCTACAATGTAAAGTAGTGAGTGTACAGCTTGTATAACAGTGTAAATTTGCTGTCCCCTCAAAATAACTCAACAAACAGCCATTAATGTCTAAACCGCTGGCAACACAAGTGAGTACACCCCTAAGTGAAAATGTCCAAATTGGGCCCAATTAGCCATTTTCCCTCCCCAGTGTCAAGTGAGTCATTAGTGTTACAAGGTCTCAGGTGTGAATGGGGAGCAGGTGTGTTAAATTTGGTGTTATCGCTCTCACTCTCTCATACTAGTCACTGGAAGTTCAACATGGCACCTCATGGCAAAGAACTCTGAGGATCTGAAAAAAAGAATTGTTGCTCTACATAAAGATAACCTAGGCTATAAGAAGATTGCCAAGGCCCTGAAACTGAGCTGTGGCCAAGACCATACAGCGGTTTAACAGGACAGATTCCATTCAGAACAAACCTCACCACGGTCCACCAAAGAAGTTGAGTGCACGTGTTCAGCGTCATATCCAGAGGTTGTCTTTGGGAAATAGAGATATGAGTGCTGCCAGCATTGCTGCAGAGGTTGAAGAGGTGGGGGGGTGGGTCAGCCTGTCAGTGCTCAGACCATATGCTGCACACTGCATCAAATTGGTCTGCATGGCTGTCGTCCCAGAAGGAAGCCTCTTTCAAAGATGATGCATAATGCCCCGTACACACGAGCGGAATTTCCTTCGGAAAAACCTTGGATGATTTTTCTGACGGAATTCCGCTCAAGCTTGGCTTGCATACACACGGTCATACAAAAGTTCTCTGAACTTTCGACCGTCAAGAACGCAGTGACGTACAACACTTCAACGAGCCGAGAAAATGAAGCTCAATGCTTCCGAGCATGTGTCGAATTGTTTCCGAGCATGTGTGATTTTTTTGCGCGTCCAAATTGCATACAGACAATCGAATTTTTCGGATAGGAACTTTTTCCGAGCGAAAAATAGAGAACCTGCTTTCAATCTTTTGCTGGCTGGAATTCTGCCAGGAAAAGTCCGATGGAGCATACACACGGTCGCATTTTCCAACCAAAAGCTCTCATCGGAGTTTTGCTGGCAGCATTTCCGATCGTGTGTACGCGGCATTAGAAAGACTGCAAACAGTTTGCTGAAGACAAGCAGACTAAGGACATGGATTACTGGAACCATGTTCTGTGGTCTGATGAGACCAAGATAAACTTATTTGGTTCAGATGGTGACAAGCGTGTGTGGAGGCAACCAAGTGAGGAGAACAAAGACAAGTGTGTCTTGCCTACAGTCAAGCATGGTGGTGGGAGTGTCATGGTCTGGGGCTGCATAAGTGCTGCTGGCACTGGGGAGCTACAGTTCATTGAGGGAACCATGAATGCCAACATGTACTGTGATATACTGAAGCAGAGCATGATCCCCTCCCTTCAGAGACTGGGCCGCAGGGCAGTATTCCAACATGATAACCACCCCAAACACACCTCCAAGATGACCACTGCCTAGTTAAAGAAGCTGAGGGTAAAGGTGATGGACTGGCCAAGCATGTCTCCAGACCTAAACCCTATTGAGCATCTGTGTGGCATCCTCAAATGGAAGGTGGAGGAGCGCAAGGTCTCTAACATCCACCAGCTCTGTGATATGGTCATGGAGGGGTGGAAGAGGACTCCAGTGGCAACATGTGAAGCTCTGGTGAACTCCATGCCCAAGAGGGTTAAGGCAGTGCTGGAAAATAATGGTGGCCACACAAAATATTAACACTATGGGCCCAATTTGTACATTTTCACTTAGGGGTGTACTCACTTTTGTTGCCAGCGATTTAGACAATCCGTCGGATTTGTGTACACACGATCGGAAATTCCGACAACGGATTTTGTTGTCGGAAAATTTTATATCTTGCTCTCAAACTTTGTGTGTCCGAAAATCCGATGGAAAATGTGTGATGGAGCCCACACACGGTTGGAATTTCCGACAACAAGGTCCTATCACACATTTTCCGTCGGAAAATCCAACCGTGTGTACGGGGCATAAGACTGGGATGTTGAAAGAGAGTGCCAGCTTTAAAAACACATGGAAATGGTACATACGTCCTATCAAATGGAAGGGAGAGTAAGACTGGGATGCCATTAAAGTTCATGTGTGTGTAAAGGCAGGCGTCACAATACTTTTGGTAATATAGCATATCTTTGGGTGTTTACTTTCCAAAAACGGGTCATTTGGGGGGTATTTGTACTGTCCGGGCATTTTATGGCCTCTAGAAATTACATAGGCTGTCAGTACATCAGGATTGATCAACTTTCAAATATCTATACCATAGTTTGTGGACTCTATAACTTTCACACAGACACTGATTTGGGTCATTTTTACCAAAGATATGTAGCAGAATACATTTTGGTCTGAATTTATGGGGAAAAAAAAGATTATTTGTTTAAAAAATGTTATAACTGAAGATAAGAAAAACTTTTAATTTTTTTAATTTTTTTAATTTTCAGTATTTTTTCTTTTATATAGCAAAAAACACTTTAAATCTCAGACACATTTGTGCAAATCTTCATAGAAGCTCCATGAGGTCAGAACGCTCAATACTGCTGAAATGTAGCCAACATGATCACACCCAAGTCATTTAAGTATCCATTAACATTAACCGGACATTGGCAGACTCAAGAAATATACTTTGTCTACTTCTTGAGCTGCTGTATATAAAAGTACTCTTTACCGATATTACATATACCCAGGGAAGCGACTGACCTTGGGTGATACATAGAGAGGAAACAAATCCTTCTGCATAAGTTGTACCTGTTTATCTGAAGCCCTCTCTCCTCTTCAAAGTCCATAATTTACACAGCATTCCTAAGCTCTAGCAAGCCGGGGTGGGGATCTAAAGTCGCACACTGCACAGCAGAGAGCTGAGAGTAATCTGAGACCTGAGTGGAAGGAAAGGGTACCCTCCCCCTACACAATCCCATAGGAAAACATGCACAGCTGAGGCTGTCAATCCCCTGCTGTGTGCTGGATGGGGTGTGGGTCCATCTCCCAGGATTGCTTGGTGTCCTCATAGACTGTCAGAATGGGCTCATGCAGATAGCAGAGGAAGGAGAGAGCAGACAAGTTTCACACTAGGTGTTGGATTAAGGTATGTATACACTATAGAAGGATATGCTTTGTTCCAATATCATTTCAGACAGAGGTTTATAACCACTTTAAATTAAAACAGCAATTTTATTAGCCTGGCCCAAGGTTTACACAACCAAAAATAATAAACTGGCCTAGAAGCACTGGGGTCTTCGGTTCAAATCCCAACACGGCACTGTGTGTTTCTGTGTCAGCAGTGGGGTCCTCCTGGGTCTCCTACCATGGCTTCCCTGTTCATTCTCATGGCAATGTATAGTGCGAGCTGACACAGTCTTACCCTGTGCCAGAAGGTCAGCTTAAATTTGTCTGGAACTTGATCAAGGTTCTTTTTCCACCATTTGAACAATCCTTTGTTGCAATTTTTCAATTAATTTATATCTTTCGTCCATGTCCAGGGAGATTATTTACAGTGCCACGGGCTGTAAACTTCTTGACAATGTTGCCCACAGTAGACACGGGAACGTTAAGATCTCTGGAGAGGGACTTGTAACCTTGAGATTGTCCATGCTTTTCTGCAATTTTTTTCTCAAATCCTCAGACAAATCTTTGCTGCTCTTTCTCTTCTCCATGCTCCGTGTGGCACACAGAGACACACAACAGAAAGGTTAAATCAAAATTTTCCACCATTTTAACTGGTTGCCGGTGTGATTTCTATATTGTCAGCACTTGTTAATTAATACAGGTCAGTTTAATTACAAATTACAGGAGCATCACAAACTTGGAATGCAATTATTTCCTACAGTTTTGAGAAGGTGCCAATAATTTTGTCCAGTCCATTAATTGGAGTTGTGTGTGGAGTGTAATATAACTGGGTACTGACCTTTTATAGGTAAAGCTGATCCAGGGAAAATCCGATCGCCTCTCGGGGGATCAGGAGGGAATTTTTTCCCCTGCTGTAGCAAATTGGATCATGTTATACTGGGGGTTTTTCGCCTTCCTCTGGATCAACTGTGGGTGAAGGATTGTGTGTATGGGATTGTATTTTTTTTTTTTTAACTAGATGGACTTGTGTCTTTTTTCAACCTGACTAGTTATGTAACTTTGTAACTATGTGTCAGATTTGGCTTTTTTTTCTCCACTGTGGGTGAAGGATTGTGTGTATGGGATTGTATTTTTTTTTTAACTAGATGGACTTGTGTCTTTTTTCAACCTGACTAGTTATGTAACTTTGTAACTATGTGTCAGATTTGGCTTTTTTTTTCTCCACTTTTTTGTGTCATACCAATACAAACAAAAGAAATAAACAGGAGAATGCCTAAACATTTGTAATTGCAACCATTTTACTGGGGGAAGTGGTGCATTATCTAACAGAAATGCAGGGGTGACAATATTTTTGGCCATAACTGTATATGTACTGCATAAATTGATAGCACTACATAAGTACCTGTAATAACAATAATAATCATAATAATAATAATAATCATGACTTGGAAATTTTATAGATAGGCAACTCCTATTTGTATTCTATTTTGTATGTATTGTGCACGGCACTAATAAGGTTTTCAATACATGTTTGCATTCTTTCGAGTCCTGATTAGAATTAACCTGCCTATGTTACGCCCCCTTGTTACCATAAAAGTACAATTGTAATATTATTGTGAATGTGATGCCTACGTAATCTTGTGTATAAAAACCTTCAATTGTGTCAAATAAAACAGGACAGTTATTTTGGAAAGATGCGGAGTGTATCCTTTTGTGTCTGTTCTCTGCCGCAGTAGTTATTATTAATTTGGAACCACTAATCAATATGAGGATAGGAGTTGCCTATCTCTAAAATTTTGAGAACAAATAGTAATAAACAGAACAGAGGGAACCTGACCGGCTTTAATATTTCCTATAGGCGCTTTCATTAATCAGTACAGCGGTGTCACATTTCCATTTACCGACAATTGTACCATAAAATGATACCTTAAAAAGATTAAACCAGAGGCTTGTGAATGATTAGAAAATGCAAATATGATTATTTTCCTGCAATTTTTGAAACTTTTGAGAAGCTCAGCAAGGGGAACACGACATTTACATAATCAATTCCTCAAAGGACGTCTCGCTGTGTACAATCTACAACGTTAAAGGAACAAAGAGAGGAAACCGCTCATTTTAAATCGAATTTTTGTTTGAATTCTCAATTCAGAATGCTTACGTTGTTGAACAAAAGAATTTATCACGGATGAACAAAAGCTTTACTTCTTCTTTTATAGTTTGAATTATGATTTCATTATATTACTACACATGTATGATGAACCTTATTGGCACCTGTGATTTAGTGGTATACCATTCAAGGCTAGAATAAACATAAATTTAAGCTTACGCAAAACTACTTGCAGTGAACCAACCCCCCCCCCCCACACACACACACACTACAAGGGTTAAATGCTCATTAGGTTTACGGGTTAGAGCAGTGGTCTCCCAACTGCGGCCCAGGGGACGCATGCAGCCCTTTGATTGCTTTTATATGGCACTTGGGGCATTATTCCCTCCACTGTCAGCAACAGTAGGTCATAGTTTCTGCCACTGACATTGGGGCACTATTCCTCCCATCGAAACCAAAGATGGGCACTATTCCTCACACTGATACCAATGATGGGGCACTATTCCTCCCACTGATACCAATGATGGGGCACTATTCCTCCCACTGATACCAATGATGGCGCACTATTCCTCCCACTGATACCAACAATGAGGGACTATTCTTCCACTGATACCAAAGATAGGGCACTATTAAACCCATTGACACCAACGATGGGGCACTATTCCTCCCAATAATACCAACAATGAGGCACTATTCTTCCCACTGATACCAACCATGGGACACTATTCCTCCCACCCGCACCAATGATGGGGCACAATTCCTCCCACTGACACCAATGATGGGGCACTATTCCTCCCATCGAAACCAAAGATGGGCACTATTCCTCCCACTCATACCAATGATGGGGCACTATTCCTCCCACTGATACCAATGATGGCGCACTATTCCTCCCACTGATACCAACAATGAGGGACTATTCTTCCACTGATACCAAAGATAGGGCACTATTCCACCTATTGACACCAACGATGGGGCACTATTCCTCTCACTGACACCAATGTTTGGGCACTATTCCTCCCACTGACACCAATGATGGGGCATTATTCCTTCCACTGACACCAATGATGGGGCATTATTACTCCCCCTAATATCAATCAAGGGGCATTGTTTTCTCCTTCTGATGCCAGGACATTTTCTACTCTCACTGACCACAGTCTGGCCCCCCTAAAGCTTGAAGGACAGTAAATTGGCCCTTTGTTTATCCGCTTGCCGACCGGCTCACGCCGATATACGTCGGCAGAAGGGCACATACAGGCATATTAACGTACCTGTACGTTGCCCTTTAAGAAGCGACTTGAGGGTGCGCCCGCCGTGAGCTCCGTGAGTGTGATCGCGGGTCCCGCGGACACCGCAATCGTCTCACAGAGAGGAAGAACGGGGAAATGCTGATGTAAACAAGCATTTTCCCCGTTCTGCCGAGTGACAGGACACTGATCACAGCTCCCTGTAATCGGGAGCGGTGATCAGTGTCGTGTCACACATAGCCCCTCCCCCCCACAGTTAGAATCACTCCCTAGGACACACTTAACCCCTACAGTGCCTCCTAGTGGTTAACCCCTTCACTGCCAGTCACATTTACACAGTAATCAATGCATTTTTTAATCACACTAATCGCTGTATAAATGTGAATGGTCCCAAAATAGCGCCAAAAGTGTCCGATCTGTCCACCATAATGTCGCAGTCATGATAAAAATTGCCGATCGCCGCCATTACTAGTAAAAAAAAAATATATTAATAAAAATGCCATGAAACTATCCCCTATTTTGTAGACGCTATAACTTTTGCGCAAACCAATTTTTTTTACCAGAAATATGTAGAATACGTATCGGCCTAAACTGAGGAAGAAAAATTTTTTTTTATAGATTTTTTGGGGATATTTATTATAGCAAAAAGGAAAAAATATTGAGTTTTTTTCAAAATTGTCGCTCTTATTTTGTTTATAGCGCAAAAAATAAAAACCACAGAGGTGATCAAATACCACCAAAAGAAAGTTCTATTTGTGGGAAAAAAAGGACGTCAATTTTGTTTGGGAGCAACGTCGCACAACTGCGCAATTGTTGGTTAAAGTGATGCAGTGCCGAATCTCAAAAAGTGCTCTGGTCTTTTGCCAGCCAAATGGTCCGGGGCTGAAGTGGTTAAACAACCCTGGGTTAGAGGAATCAGCTATAATACTTACCTTATTATTCAATGTTATGCAACCAGTCACCCAAATCGTTTTCTCAAAAGAACTCTGGCCAATGGTCAGGGCCAATAGCCAAGCAGGTCAGGTTGTTCCTCCATTAGGGGAGTTCAATACTGGTTCTAATATAGACCTGTGAAGTTACTAATTTCTCTGAGTCCATCCAAGTTTTATCCTGTGTTGAGCTCTGATGAAGAGGGAGTGGTGTTGCCTTTGAAACGCGTTGGCTTTTTTTTATATTACTTTTTTTATCAGCAATTAAAAGTATGTTGCACTCTTTTATCTGATTTTAGTCTGGCACTCCATTCTGCATTGTTATGTTTTAACCACTTGACCTCCAGAAGGTTTTACCCCCTTCATGACCAGAGCATTTTTTTGCTATTCAGCACTGCACTACTTTAACTGCCAATTGCGTGGTTAGGCAATACATTACACAAAGTTTATATAAATTTGATCACACAAATAGAGATTTCTTTTGGTGGTATTTGATCATCACTGTTTTTTTTTTTTTTTTTATGTGAAATAAATGAAAGAAAATGAAAATTTTGAAAAAAAAACGCAATTTTTTTACTTTCTGTTATAAAATGTATCCAAAAAAAAAAATCACATTTCTTCATAAATTTTGTCCAAAATGTATTTTGCTACAAGTCTTTGGTAAAAAAAAAAAAAAATCCCAATAAGTGTATATTAATTGGTTTGTGCAAATATAGTATATATACTGGAATTTACGCAGATATAGATGCTATACTGTAATGGTGATGATTAGAGACTTATAGTGTGACTGTAATAGGGTGGCGGGAAATATGGCGCTAACACACACTATCTGGGAGGGTCACCAACTGACACTGAAATCGCTAGTGACACTAATACAGTGATCAGTGATAATACTAACACTGGCTGGGAAGGGCTTATCATCTAGGAGCAATGTGTGATGCTTTTACTTTACTATCTAGCTGTTTTTTCTCCCAGCCTTGCAGGGAGAAGAAACAGCCAGATCGCTGTTCACAGTACACTCTGGGTGTAATTGGTCACATCCGGTCAGCTGACTTCAGCCAAAATCACTGGCTATAATCAGCTGCCAAACTCGTGCTGTGTCCAATCACATCACTGGTCAGCAGGGAGCACGCATGTGGGCGCTCCAAACCCAGAAGCGAGCTGGTGACTACAGATACATTGTCCAGCCTGCCTGTGCCACTCGTCTGCAGTATAACTACTACTAGGCAGAAAGTAGATAAGCTACTGTTGGGTGCCCCTTGAAGGAAGCGTAGCTGAGGGGAAGCCGCCTCACCAGAGATATTGAGCTTGTTTGAAGTTTTCCTTCATCTGACTGGGGGAGCCCCACTAGAATTCCCAGAATTCGGCTTTAATATTTGCTATGTACAGTATATAAAATGTTTTAATGACATCCATATGTAAGTACATCCGGGGAGGAGTGATGGCATGTATAGACAGACCTGCAGACCTGTGACAACTATTAGATATGTGAAATTCGTTTAGTCCCGAATTAGTTTTTTAACGAATTTTGATAAATTAGTTAATTCCGAAATTTCCGAATTTCCGAATTTTTCAATTTCCGAAATTGACGATTTTCCAAAACTAATGAATTTCCAAAAACTCAATGTTTCGGAAATTTGGACAGTCGGAAATTCAAAATTTCGGAAATTGGAAAATTGGAAAATTTGAATTCAGAAATTTCGGAAATTCAGAAGTTTGGAAATTCAAAATTTTGGAAATTTGGAATTTTCGAATTTCAGAATTTCTGAATTTTCGAATTTCCGAATTTTGCAATTTCTGAAAAAAGCAAAAAAAACAAATGAAACAAAAACTAACACATTTTTTGTCAGTGCACATGTCTAACAACTACAACTACAGCACAGGTAATAAAGTATTGTGTTCTGTGGGTGATGGCTTTAGGTTGGGTTGATAAATCCTCTCATTTGTATGCTTAGGCCAGCAGGAGTAGGCCGAGGCAGCTGCTGACCAGCAAAGACCAGTGACTCCTGCACTGTACACCAGTGACCCCTGCACTGTACACAAAGTCAGCGTGTGCTGGGGAGGAGGAGATAACTGTAGAGGGAAGCTTTTATAAAAAAGAAGGTCCACCTAAACTTGGATAGGAGAAATATCTAGTCTTGTCTTTTACTTATTAGGATGGAAATTGAATGGTGGATGGTGATAGGGTTGTGTGAAAGAGAACGAGCAAAGACAGATAGATGTGGTTTGAAGTAATAAGTACCACTTTGTCTGTAAAGGTTCTCATAGATCAATGTACCCTATAGTACCAAAAGTATTGGGACACCTGCCTTTACACGCACATTAACTTTAATGGCATCCCAGTCTTAGTCCGTAGGTTTCAATATTGAGTTGGCCCACCCTTTGCAGCTATAACAGCTTCAATTCTTCTGGGAAGGCCGTCCACAAGGTTTAGGAGTGTGTCTATGGGAATGTTTGGCCATTCTTCCAGGAATGCACTTGTGAGGTCAGGCACTGATGTTGGACAAGAAAGTCTGGCTCACAGTCTCCGCTCTAATTCATCCCAAAGGTGTTCTATTGGGTTGAGGTCAGGACTGCAGGCCAGTCAAGTTTCTCCACCCCAAACACACTCATCGATGTCTATATGGACCTTGCTTTGTGCACTGGTGCGAAGTCATGTTGGAACAGAAAGGGGTCATCCCCAAACTGTTCCCACAAAGTTGGGAGCATGTCTTGGTATGCTGAAACCTTAAGAGTTCCCTTCACTGGAACTAAGAGGCCAAGCCTAATCCCTGAGACAAAAGCCCTACACCATAATCCCCCCTCCACCAAATGATTTGGACCAGTGCACAAAGCAAGGTCCATAAAGACATGGATGAGCGAGCGAGTATGGGGTGGAGGAACTTGACTGGCCTGCACCTTAACCTGATAGAACACCTTTGGGATGAATTAGAGTGGAGACTGTGAGCCAGGTCTTCTTATCCAACATCAGTGCCGGACCTCACAAGTGCGCCCCTGGAAGAATGATCAAACATTCCCATAGACACACTCCTAAACCTTGTGGACGGCCTTCCCAGAAGAGCTCAAGCTGTTATAGCTGCAAACCGTGGGCCAACCTAATATTGAACCCTACGGACTAAGACTGGGATGCCATTAAAGTCAGGTCTTCTCGTCCAACACCAGTGCCTGACCTCACAAATGCGCTTCTGTAAGAATGGTCAAACATTAATTTTGTTTGGGTACAACGTGGCACGACCGCACAATTGTCAGTTAAAGCGACGCAGTGCCGTATCGCAAAAAATGGCCTTATCAGGAAGTGGGTAAAACCTCCTGAAGAAGTGAGCTGAAGTGGTTAAAGGGACAGTCCACCAATAGTGATGATTCCGTTCTGGTGGTGTGAGTCACCCGCCATCATATTTTTCATCATCTCAGCTTACAAGGTCTGTGTGCTTGCCTTCTCAGGTCAGCTTTCGCTCTCATTGCCAGATTCTTCTAGAAAATACAGCATGAAAGTTGTCCGCTCCACAAAGGAAGGAAATCAATAAACTGAAACTGTATTCTAAAATCTTACATTTAGCCGCACGTATCGGATCTTAGCAGAACTTTGCACTGAATTTGGCTAAAACAACAAAATAGCCTGTAAAGTATTTTTTGTAAGGAAGATTTCCAGTCTATATGTTCTGTGATGCATTTGGTGTGATTACATTATTTAATTTTTTTTTTTGCTTTTCTAATCTTTGACTTCCTGCTGTTAAGAAAAATATTATCTGTAATACAGAACTGAGCCAATGCTAAGATGAGCCAAAGCACAGAAATCAAAAGCAGAAGAGGAAATGTTGCTGGGAGCATCTAATTCGATTCCCATTACCATGTCCTGGAGACAATGAAAGAGGAACGCCAACTGGTTGGGTCTATTTTTTCACATTTTATTAAATATTACATTCTTATAGAAAAACGGTAAAAGAATTCTGGGCCCTCCGATGCCAATTTACTTGCTAATGCAAAGCTATTAGTCATTTAGGGGGTTTATTGATCAGCTATTTATCCTGCAAAACTGAACGTACATATACAGTATTCTGTGCGAATGAGACAAAATGGAATGTTACCACATATTATTCTCTCCAGGTTGGATGATCTTTTGTTCATAAATAGTGTATCAGGAAAATACCACACTGTGGCCACTCGATGGAGGTGATGATCTTATGAAATAAATACTTATTTACTATAATTATCAACTCCATCCAGTGGCCATAATGCAGCATTTTTCTGATGCACGCTATTATGAACGAAGAACATTTGGCCTGGAGAAAAAATAGTCTGGTAACATTGCATTCTGCCTCATTCACACAGAATGTATGTACTTGCAGTTTCGCGGATGGAGGATGGGGTAAATAGTTCAATCTCTGTATTTGCAGACGATACTAAGCTAAGAAGGGCAATAACTTCTCCATAGGATGTGGAACTTCTCCATAGGATGTGGAAACCTTGCAAGAAGATCTGAACAAATTAATGGGGTGGGCGACTACATGGCAAATGAGGTTCAATGTAGAAAAATGTAAAATAACGCATTTGGATGGCAATAATATGAATGTAATCTATACACTGGGGGGAGAACCTCTGGGGGAATCTAGGATGGAAAAGGACCTGGGGGTCCTAGTAGATGATAGGCTCAGCAATGGCATCCAATGCCAAGCTGCTGCTAACAAAGCAAACAGAATATTGGCATTAAAAAGGGGATTAATTCCAGAGAAAAAACAATAATTCTCCCGCTCTACAAGACTCTGGTCCGGCCTCACCTGGAGTATGCTGTCCAGTTCTGGGCACCAGTCCTCAGGAAGGATGTACTGGAAATGGATTGAGTACAAAGAAGGGCAACAAAGCTAATAAAGGGTCTGGAGGATATTAGTTATGAGAAAAGGTTGCGAGCACTGAACTTATTCTCTCTGGAGAAGAGACGCTTGAGAGGGGATATGATTTCAATATACAAATACCGTACTGGTGACCTCAGAACAGGGATAAAACTTTTTTGCGGAAGGGAGTTTAACAAGACTCGTGGCCACTCATTAAAATTAAAAGAAAAGAGGTTTAACCCTAAACTATGTAGAGGGTTCTTTACTGTAAGAGCGGCAAGGATGTGGAATTCCCTTCCACAGGCGGTGGTCTCAGCGGGGAGCATCGATAGTTTCAAGAACCTGAACGACCACAACATACAGGGATATACAATGTAATACTGACATATAATCACACACATAGGTTGGACTTGATGGACTTGTGTCTTTTTTCGACCTCACCTACTATGTATGTATAGGATGAATAGCTCTGCATCTGTTTTTAAATGAACCCCCATAGTGTCCACATTTCCTAGGGTAGGGTAGTTATCATCCCAGAAATATGCATAGGACCTTTGGGATTTCCGGTATCGCACATAGATATGAAATATTGCTTCATTGTCTATCTCATTTTAATTATCAATAGAAAGAGAGAAAAAATAAAGAGTTGGGGGTAGTGGTGTAGAACAGTGGTCTCCAAACTGAGGCCCAGGGTCCAGATGCTTGCTTTTATCCCAGCCTTTGGGGCACTATTTTATCCACTGATACCTAAAATGGGTCATAATTCCCCCCACTGACACCACAGAAGGGGCTCTGTTCCTCCCAGTGACACTAATGATCGGGCACAATTTCTCCCAATGACACCAACAATAGGGCACGATTTCTTCCAATGACACCAACGATGGGGCACGATTTCTTCCAATGACATCAACAATGGCACCCAATGATGGGGCACAATTTCTCCCAATGACACTAACAGTGGCGCCCAATAACACCAATGATGGGGCACAATTCCTGCCAGTGATACCAAAGATGGGGCACAATTACTCCCTCTGAAATAAATGATAGGGCAATATTTTTTCCCACTGATTTTGGGACTTTTTCTACTCCCAACGGCCACAGTCCTGTCCCCTTAAAGTCTGAAGGACAGTAAACTGGCCCTTCTTTAAACGCTTTAAACAGTTTGGAGACCCCTGGTGTAGAGTAAGGGTGTTGGCGGGACCTTGAACTGGGAGTGTGGTGAGTCAACCACTGTTAAATGGAAACACTTAAGGAGTCAAAGGCATGAGACACCCCAGCACAGCCCTAAAGACTTTGCCATGGGTTAAAAAGGGAACGCTATCCATCTAATGCCTGTTATGTTGCCATGTGATTGCTGGAACCAAATGTTTGGAAATAAGTTGTACCATCCCGCCATTTATTCAGTAAACAGAATTAATGGTTAGGTGAATCGTCTGGTCTGATTCATGGGAATGTAAAGTGAGTGAAATCCTACAGTGTATGGGAATGAGGAACAAAGTGAAACCTCCATGTTAATCTTCTGAATAATGAAGAGTAACAAATATTCAAAGAAGGAGAAGCAGCCAGTTGGAGAAATGAGACAAGGGTGGCCAGTGATGGAAGTTCTCTTGGAGGGATTGTTTGGATGGCTGTATGATCTACCCATCTAATGGCAGGGACCCCCAAGTTGGGGCCCACTGCATAGTAGAGCTCTCCTGGACTATGAGTGTGCTAGGCCTCATAAAGTATACAGCAGATTCCCTCAATGCTTTCGGGTTGAAGTAAAGTGTATTGTGTTAAAGAAATGGTGGAGGAAAACCAGTGTTTCATGCTATTTCTCTCAAAATAGCTTTGTAGTCAGTCGTAGGACAGGTGTCACTGGTGGTAGAAAAGCCACTACCCCTCTGGTGTGAAGCCGAGTATAACAGATTGACCCCTGGCCATTTGGGTTCCTAATTCACACATAAAAGTACCATGTTCATGCAGACACTAAAAGTGAAACTAAAGTCATGAAACTTACCTCCGGCTTGGGTCCCTTGCCGGCGCCAGCATCTTCTTCCCTGTTGCAGGTTTTCTGGCATCTCAATTGGTCAGCTCCTGGGCATGTGCAGGAGCCAGTCATCCCAGCACACAGGGACAGGGGGGGCGGCAATGTAAGCCAAGCTGCATATGCGCATCCCAGTTTACATGTCGTACAACACAGCTAGCAGGCAGGTATGGGTTTTTTTTATCCCAAAAGAGACATTGCATGTCTGTCCTATGATAATAGCCTGCCTGCTTGCTGTCTACTAGTAGAAGACATCAGACCTGCTTTAAATTCAAAGTGGTTCTAAAGGCTCAATGTTTATACGCATGAAGGTAAAAAACCTTCTCTCTGCAGAAGCCCCCCCCAATACTTGCCTAAGCCCCATCGCGATCCAGTGGTGTGCATGAGAGCCTCGTCTCTCCAGGGACTCTCCCTCCTCATTGGCTGAGACAGCAGCGGGAGGCATTGGCTCTCGCTGCTGTCAATCACAGCCAGTGAGCCAATGAGGAGAGAGAGGGGGGCAGGGCCGGGCTGCGGCTCTGTGTGTGAACGGACACCCAGAGCAGCGGCTCGGAAAGGGGCCAGGAGCGCCAGCGGGGGGGATCCGAGAAGAAGTGGATTGGGGCTGCTCTGTGCAAAACCGCTGCACATAGCAGGTAAGTATAACATGTAAGTATAACATGTTGGTTATTTTTTTTTTTATTATTGCCTTTAATATCACTTTAATAATTAAATAAATTGTTCCCCATGCGGACCAACAACTAGAGCAGACAGTCCAGAGGGGAAGCCCGCTTTCAGTTGGAGCTGAGGAGGAGCTCTGAGCCCTCCTCAATCTGAACCGCCCCTTCCTGTCACTGAAGTCTGACAGGCAGCAGGAATGCGGCTGCAATGCTACAGTGCTAGCTGCGGTGCTGCAGACATTCTATTTGAGGGTTTGGACCCCCCTATCCCCCTCATTATCTATGCCCCTGCATCAAATGCACACATCTTATGATTTAGAAAACACTGATATAAGGTTAAATAAAAGCTATAGGGTTGGGAAAGATTAGCATGTTGTATGTTCATTTTACATTCAGGGCAAGCTCTGCAGGACACAGTGAGATCCCTATCATAGGTTTCTAATGTCTGTTTGGTGCAGGCTGAAAAACAATTATGTTTAACTGAATTACAGCTACCTGTTAGTAACAAAAACTGGGATTGTTGCAGGCAGCTGGTGACCATATTTTGTGCCCTAAAGGAAACATGTTGATTCGTAACTAAGTTTCTTCTGCAATCCACCAGAACATTTAAGTACTCAGGATCAATTAGAGCCATACAGACTTACTGCAGGGAGAATGTACGTGGTTCTATTGCAACATAAATCCCACAATTTCCTCTTTGAAGACTAAAACAAAACGAGCCGCTGTAATTGAGATCAGCAGATGACATCCACCTCTGGGCTACCTTTGCTATCTGTATATATAAGTGTACACCTGCTGATCAGATGAGATTGTACTAAACCTGCATTCAAAACAAAATGTTCCAGATGTAGATTAAAGGCAATTATTTTAATCGATCAGCATATTCTAAAACTATGTTTACGACCATGATCCTTTTGGAAGAGACAAATACAGGTCAAATAAGAATATATAAATCCGTTGTAGTAGAAAGCAAGATTTACAGAAATACGTATAGTATTTGTTGCATGAAATGTTTCTTGTCAACGATAACCTGCGTTTAAAGGCCGATGCAAACTTCTAATAATAATTTGTTTTTAATTATCCCCAAAATAATCTTTTTTTAATTCTTTATTTTGATTTGAAAAAATTACAGGATACACAGAGAAAAGAAATACAATTATTACAGAGATCCAGTTGGTTAAAAAGGAACGTTAGTCCGCTTGAGTTTCACACCTTCTCCTTCCGCCATTTTTTTTTAAAGAATAGATTTAAAGTGGTTGTAAACCTCAGACATGAAATATGAACAAATCATATCCCTCTATAGTGTGTACTTGTCTCACTTAGGAGAACACCAGTGGGGAAATTAATTATTGGATCCCCTGCAAATTTCGTAAGTTTGCCCATTTACGAAGAAATTAAGGGTCTATCATTTTTATCATAGGTGTATTTTAAATGATAGAGATAGAATATCAACCATAAATCCATAAAAAATCCATAAAAAACACATTGTACAAATGTTATAAATTGAGTTGCAGTTCAGTGACTAAAAAAAAGTATTTGATCGCCAAGCAAAACATGACTTAGTACTTGGTGGAGAAACTCTTGCTGACAAGCTCAGAGGTCAGACGTTTCTTGTAGTTGGTGACAAGGTTTGCACACATCTCAGGAGGGATTTTGGTCCACTCTTCTTTACAGATCTTCTCTAAATCCTTAAGGTTTCTTGAATGTCGATTGGCAACTCGAAGTTTCAGCTCCCTCCATACATTTTCTAGAGGACTAAGGTCTGGAGGCTGGCTAGGCCACTCCATGACCTTAATGTGCTTCTTTTTGAGCCACTCCTTTGTTGCCTTGGCAATATGTTTTGGGTCATTGTCATGCTGAAAGACCCATCCATGACCCATCATCAGTGTTCTGGCTGAGGGACGAAGGTTCTCATCCAAGATTTTACAATACATAGCCCCATCCATTGGACCCTCTAAGTAGGAAAGTTGGTCTGTACCTTTAGCAGAGAAACAGCCCCAAAGCATAATGTTTCCACCTCCGTGCTTGACTGTGGGGATGGTGTTCTTAGGGTCATAGTCAGCAGTTTTCTACCTCCAAACACGGCGAGTCTTCCTCCTCAAGACGGCACATGTACAGTCAAGCCAATGAACATCTAAATTATTCAAAAAAGGATTGGGAGAAAGTGCCGTGGTCCAAAAATTAAGCTTTTTGGCATTAACTAAACTCGCCATGTTTGGAGGAAGAAAAATGCTGACTATGACCCTAAGAACACCATCCCTACAGTCAAGCACAGAGGTGGAAACATTATGCTTTAGGACTGTTTTTTGGCAAAAGTCTAGGCCGACTTTGAGGGATCAACGGACGGTGGGCTACTATAGTAAAATCTTGGATGAGAACCTTCTTCCCTAAGCCAAAACACTGAAGTTGGGTCGTGGATGGGTCTTCCAGCATGACAATTACCCAAAACATACCGCCAAGGCAACTAAGGAGTGGCTCAAGAAGAGGCCCATTAAGGTCATGGAGTGGCTTAGTCAGTCTCCAGACTTTAATCCTATGTATGCAGGGAGCTGAAACTTTGAGTTGCCAAGAGACAGCCAAGAAACCTTAAGGATTTAGAGAATATCTGTAAACAAGAGTGGACCAAAATCCCTTCTGAGATGTGTGCAAACCTGGTCACCAACTACAAGAAATGTCTCACCTCTGTGCTTGCCAACAAGGGTTTCTCCACCAAGTACTAAGTCATGTTTTGCTTAGGGATCAAATACTTATTTTACTCACTAAACTTCAACTTAATTTATAACACTTGTTTTATGTATTTTTTTCTGGGTTTTTGGTTGATATTCTGTCTCTATCATTTAAAATACATGATAAAAATTATAGACCCTTCATTTCTTTGTAAGTGGGCAAACTTACAAAATCTGCAAGGGGTTAAATAATTATTTCCCCCACTGTAAGTGTCAATTCTGTCTGCTGCTCTCTTCCTTTGCTATCAGCATGAGTTATTTCTGACAAATTTTCCTGACACCAAGAGAAAAAATGATGACCCATCAGAGCTCTACTCACTGCAGTGTGTAATTTCAGCTCTCTGCCCCCTTTTTTCTGAACTCTCAGACAAGCTGTATAAATTCAGCACTTTGAACGGGTGTAGAGAAGAGAAGACTGCAGATAGACAGGTACAAATTACGTAGGAGGATTTGTTTCATCTCATCATCATGTATCACTTGAGGCCAGTCACTTCACTGGGTACTGTATATGTGAAGGTTTACAACCACTTTAAGTTTTCAAACATAAAAAGACATCCAGTAAAGAAAAGTTAACAAACATTGTATTGTTAGGAAGGTACATCGACAGTGGTGTCTCCAGCTTTCATATTTAGGGGGGGCACATAGGGGGACAGGGACAAAAGTAGGGGGGGGGGGGGGGCAACTATAATGCCCCATACACACGATCAGAAATTCTGCCAGCAAAAGTCAGATATGAGCTTTTGGTCAGAAATTCCGACCGTGTGTATGCTCCATCGGACTTTTGCTGGCAGAATAACAGCCAGCAAAAGATTGAGAGCATGTTCTCTATTTTTCGGTCGGAAAAAGTTCCTATCCGAAAATGCGATCATCTGTATGCAATTCGGACGCTCAAAAAAATCATGCATGCTCGTAAACAATTCGACGCATGCTCGGAAGCATTGAACTTCATTTTCTCGGCTCTTCGTAGTGTTGTACGTCACCGCGTTCTTGACGGTCGAGAGTTCAGAGAACTTTTGTGTGATCGTGTTAATGCAAGCCAAGCTTGAGCGGAATTCCGTCGGAAAAACCATCCAACGGAATTTCTGATCGTGTGTATGGGGCATTAAACGCACCCAGACGTCTGGGTGCAGAAATATTTCTGGTGCCCCCACATGGGTGTGGTCATCTTACTAACTCCTTCCCTTTACAAATGTTTCGCCACTGTACATCGAGACAAAGATACATCTCAACATCACAAATCATATAGAACAAAATGCTGAATGTTGTCCTCCTACTTTGTTTAGTGGCCAAGTCCCCATTTTTTTTCTCCACCCTCTTTTTCTTTTCTCTCTCTCTCTCTCTTCTTTCGATACTCTATTCTACTTGGGTTGTCCCATTTTTTAGTTCATCGCTCAATTATAGCATCCTAGACGTAGAGGTGGTTTTCCGAATCGACATCCACATACTGTATGTAGATGTTATCTCCTCTATAATATTAATGGGATCCCTATTTTTTTTGTCTGTTTGGCTTTGGTTACCATACATAGTATGTACAGTCAGGTCCATAAATATTGGGACATCAACACAATTCTAATCTTTTTGGCTCTATAAACCACCACAATGGATTTGAAATGAAACGAACAAGATGTGCTTTAACTGCAGATTTTCAGCTTTAATTTGAGGGTATTTACATCCAAATCAGGTGAACGGTGTAGGAATTACAACAGTTTGTATATGTGCCTCCCACTTTTTAAGGGACCAAAAGTAATGGGACAATTGGCTTCTCAACTGTTCCATGGCCAGGTGTGTGTTATTCCCTCATTATCCCATTTACAAGGAGCAGATAAAAGGTCCAGAGTTCATTTCAAGTGTGCTATTTGCATTTGAAATCTGTTGCTGTCAACTCTCAATATGAGATCCAAAGAGCTGTCACTATCAGTGAAGCAAGCCATCATTAGGCTGAAAAAACAAAACAAACCCTTCAGAGAGATAGCAAAAATATTAGGTGTGGCCAAATCAACTGTTTGGAACATCCTTAAAAAGAAAGAACGCACCGGTGAGCTCAGCAACACCAAAAGTCCCGGAAGACCACGGAAAACAACTGTGGTGGATGACTGAAGAATTCTTTCCCTGGTGAAGAAAACACCCTTCACAACAGTTGGCCAGATCAAGAACACTCTCCAGGAGGTAGGTGTATGTGTGTCACAGTCAACAATCAAGAGAAGACTTCACCAGAGTGAATACAGAGGGTTCACCACAATATGTAAACCATTGGTGAGCCTCAAAAACAGGAAGGCCAGATTAGAGTTTGCCAAACAACATCTAAAAAAGCCTTCACAGTTCGGGAACAACATCCTATGGACAGATGAGACCAAGATCAACTTGTACCAGAGTGATGGGAAGAGAAGAGTATGGAGAAGGAAAGGAACTGCTAATGATCCAAAGCATACCACCTCATCAGTGAAGCATGGTGGTTGTAGTGCCATGGCGTGGGCATGTATGGCTGCCAGTGGAACTGGTTCTCTTGTATTTATTGATGATGTGACTGCTGACAAAAGCAGCAGGGTGAATTCAGAAGTGTTTCGGGCAATATTATCTGCTCATATTTAGCAAAATGCTTCAGAACTCATTGGACGGCACTTCACAGTGCAAATGGACAATGACCCAAAGCATACTGCGAAAGCCATCGAAGAGTTTTTTTAAGGGGAAGAAGTGGAATTTTATGCAATGGCCAAGTCAATCACCTGACCCAAATCCGATTGAGCATGCATTTTACTTGCTGAAGACAAAACTGAAGGGAAAATGCCCCAAAAACAAGCAGGAACTGAAGAAAGTTGCAGTAGAGGCCTGGCAGAGCATCACCAGGGATGAAACCCAGTGTCTGGTGATGTCTATGCATTCCAGACTTCAGGCTATAATTGACTGCAAAGGATTTGCAACCAAGTATTAAAAAGTAAAAGCTTGATGGATGATTGTTAATCTGTCCCATTACTTTTGGTCCCTTAAAAAGTGGGAGGCACATATACAGACTGTTGTAATTCCTACACCGTTTACCTGATTTGGATGTAAATACCCTCAAATTAAAGCTGAAAGTCTGCAGTTAAAGCACATCTTGTTCGTTTAATTTCAAATTCATTGTGGTGGTGTATAGAGCCAAAAAGATTAGAATTGTGTCGATGCCCCAATATTTATGGACCTGACTGTAAATAATTCCATTGTAGCTCTGGCTGTATGTTTAGGGTCTTTGTCCTGCTGGAAGGTGAACCTCTGCCCCAGTCTCAAGTCTTTTGCAAACAGGTTTTCATCCCTGTATTTGGCTCCATCCATCTTCCCATCAACTCTGACCAGCTTCCCTGTCCCTGCTGAAGAAAAGAATCCCCACAACATGATGCTGCCATCACCATGTTTCAAGGTGGGGATGGTGTGTTCAGGAATGTACAGGTATGTCTATGTTTTCCTGTTATGGATAAGTTTGTACCTTTCTGGTCCATCATGGACATTTGTCTCTTGTACTTTCATAGCTGCAAAAATTAATAACATAGAGATTAAACTAAAATCCTGTTATGTACGAATAAAACTTGAAGGACACTTGAAGCCGTCATGATGCCGAGGAGGAGGAGGAGACGCAGGGGAAGCAGCCGCCCGCCGCCCTAAGAAAGCGCCGCCCGTGACATAGATGGGGTAAGTGCAGGGCTGGTGACCGACCGACTGGGGGGTGGGAAGCATTGTTTGCTGCCCCCCCAAAAATGTAATCACCAGCCGCCACTACTGGCATATGACAGGTTGTTCGTGCTGAGCAAGCTGGCGGAGATCAGGTAGGTAGTACACCAGTCAGAAAGCACTTGGCAGACAGGACAAGGCAGGATGCTTAGTCAGGCGCGCCGGGTTGTTAACAGAAGTTCCATCAGGCATAAGCGGCAGTGATAAGTGTAACCAAGACAAAGGCCGAGGTCAGCAGTCAGGTAAGGCAGAAGGTGAAGGGAAATTCCAGAGACAAGCTGGGGTCAGGGAAGGTAGCGCTCAAGCATGTTTAGAGGCAAGCTGGGTCAGCAACAGGTCAAGCACAGGAACTGGTAACAGGTTATGTAAGAACACTGTAGATCAGATAGCAATAAGCCAGTGCAGCAATCCCATTTAAATAGCCCATTTAGTGCCAGTGTTAGTGACAGATGCGCGCACATATCTGTACTAGTACATGCTGGCGGCGCTGGCGCACACGTATGCCACACATCATCATACTATAGGCAGGCCTTCCCTGATATAGGCATAGAATAGTGCACTAACCCCCCTCCTGATTGCTACTTTGTTCTCAGATATCCAACATCCAGGATAGTAAATCTTCAGTACATCTACACAAATACGGTTTGTGATCTACATGGGGCAATGGCTCAACATGATGCAGACATAGGGTGCTGCTCAACATCCAGCAAGGAGTTCAGCCAGATCATGAAAATGATTGTTGGACAGGCTTGTTTCAGAAAAAGTAAAGTAACTGACCCCAAACTCTTCCACAGCTGAGTTTTCATATATTTAGAAGACAGTAGTTCTAATCATTAAAAAAGAACGTAATATCACTCTTCCAAAATATCCTAATAAGTCAATTGGATTAAAAAGCAAGGGCAATGGCCTGGAATAGCTGGCATCCTCTTACACTGGTTTGCTTCATTTTAGGCTAGTGTCAGGTCACCTAAGTCAAGATGACAGATGCACTCCATAGGAGTCAGGAGTGCACCGCTAAGGTAGTGGACCCTAGGACTGACTGCTGCGGATTTAACTCTGGGAGGTTCAGGAAGCAGGTCTACTGGAGCATCAACACAGATCCCACTGGGAGCTAGAGCATAGATTCCCCAGGGCACGGAGTCTAAAAGCCAGCAGGTGTGAGGATGGACTGCGCTGCAGTCTGGCTCCAGGTCACGGCCCCCAGGGTCTCACAGCTCACGCTCAAGGTAGACTAAGGGAGAAAGAGGAAGGAAGCAGCAGGCTGGAACAACAAGGATATTAAAGGGATAAGCCAAGGTCGGGGCAACTAGCAGACAAGGATAAACATAAAACATGCCAAAGGTCAGGGTCACAAGCAGACAGCGATAGTCGAGAACAGGCTAAGACTGGTAACTGGAATCAGACGTAGTAGACTGTCAGAAACCATGAACCAGACCGAGACAGAAGTACAGTAAAATCACACTTGTTTATTAATAAAAATAAAATGGTGAATAGAGTAAGCGTAGTCAAAGAATAGCCAGAGTCCAGTAACCGGATCGAGTAGTCAGCCAAGCCAGAGTTCAGTAACCAGATCGGTTAATCAGCCAGGCCAGAAGTCAGGGATGCAAGTAGAGGATTTATTCTGACGGAAAAAGCGGTCGTGTGTACGCGGCATAAGTGTATTTTCCAGTGTATATGCCTCTACATTAATACATAAAATCCTGGAGTTTTTGCTGATTTATGTTTTTGTATATTATCACAATATCACGGTATATGTAATGCATTTTGATTACACACCATTGCTGTTAACAATAGGCATTGCAAAGATTTTGGTGATTCTTAGAATTTTTTTTATTATTTATTTTCATTACTTTAGTTTTGGGTTTGTGGGCGCTGCACTTGTTATCCATTTGCCGACTGCATAACTTAGCAGAGTGGCTCTCCTGCGCTGGATCACATACCTAGTACAAGATTTGGCACTTCCAGGTAGGGGGGGCGCTCTCGCCACTTCTGCTGTGATTAAACACAGCAGAAGCTGATCAGTGTGTGCCGGCTAATGGATGTCCGCTGGCACCCACTGATCGACAAGGAGAATGACAGAACAGAGCTCTGCCTATATAAACGATGCAGAGCTTTGTCCTGTTGGCAAGGTTGTGCTTGATTTTGTTTCCCAAAAAAAAAATCCAGCACATCCCTTATGCCGCGTACACACGGTCGGACTTTTCAGCTACAAAAGTCCAACGGACGCTGACGGACTAAAGCTGGCTGGTAATCCGATCGTGTGTGGGCTTCTCCGGACTTTCAACGTACTTTTTTAGCCTCAAATCCGACGTACTTTAGATTTGAAACATGCTTCAAATCTTTACGTCGTAACTACGACGGACCCCGAAGTCCGCTCGTCTGTATGCTAGTCCTACGGACAAAAACCCACGCTAGGGCAGCTATTGGCTACTGGCTATCAACTTCCTTATTTTAGTCCGGTGTACGTCATCACGTACGAATCCGTCGGACTTTTGTGTGGTCGTGTGTAGGCAAGTCTGTTCGTTAGAAAGTCTGCCGCAAGTCCGCCGCAAGTCCGCCGAAAGTCCGCCGAAAGTCTGTCGGACAGGCTGTCGGACTTTTGTAGATGAAAAGTCCGACCGTGTGTACGCGGCTTTAGTCAAAGCACCGCATAGTAAATACAAAAACACTGGTTAGGCACACATTTAACCCTTTGATCACACCGAAGGTAACCCCAGTGTATATTTTTAGCACTGATCACTGTATTAGTGTCACAGGTTCAAAAGTGTCAGATTGTCCGCTGCAATATCGCAGTCCCGCTAAAAGTTGCTGATCGCCGCCATTATTAGTAAAAAAATAAATAAATAAAAAATTCCAGTATACAGTATATACCTTCAATATACGCTTATTTTTTTACCAAATTACCAATATGTAGCAGAATACACACTGGCCTAAATTTATAAAGAAATTTGATTTTTAAAATTTTTTTTATTGGATATGTTTTTTAGCAGAAAGTAAGAAATATAATTTTTTCAAAATTGTCGCTCTTTTTTTTTGTTTATAGCGCAAAAACGAAAAACCGCAGAGGTGATCAAATACCACCGAAAGAAAGCTCTATTTGTGGGAAAAAAAAGAAAATAAATTTTATTGCATGACCGTGCAATTGTCAGTTAAAGTAGCGCATGCCATATAGCAAAAAATGGGCTGGTCATGAAGGGGGTAAATCTTCTGGATGTCAAGTGGTTATATACATGTAACATGTTTATTATTTTAAAAAAATGAAAATCTATCCTTTATGTTGAAAAAAAATGCTAACGCTCCTAAAAACTACTAAAATGCTACTAAAAAAAACCCTATTAAAAGCATTTTTTTAGCTCATAGTGTGCATGGAGCCTTACAATCACTTTACATACAGTAGTTGTTTTTTGTCCTGCTGGCTTTGCAGAGGAGTGGCTGCACAGAATTACAATAGAAGTATTTTTACAGGGGTATTAGCTGCTTGCTTGGAGTTTAATGTTTGATGAGTTGGTGATGTCATATCCGTCATTTAGATAGAACAATTCTATGGCTACCAAAGAGAAGTTAAATGACTATTCATCTGCTTGGTATTTACCTTTTTCTTTTATGCTCTCTCTCACGCAAGTAGTTTGTTTTGTATTGTACACAGACTTTATTTCCAGTACAATTACATTGAGCTCCTTGTGACATTCCATGCAAAACGGCAACAATAGACCTGATCCATGTCCATGAAAATGAGATGGAGGAATAATTGATCCACTTAGAGATGACGGGTACCCTACATGACTCAGCTGACTGACAACAGATGGAACAACACAGGTTTCCCTAAATGATTCATGGAACTGCTCCGGTTACAAAAAGCAAGTTTTTTTTTTTTTTAAATTAAAATAATTTTCATCTGCCAAAGATTAAAAAAAAAACAAGTTACGTAATCCTTCCATGGATGTGCCCAGTTTAGATTTAAAAATAGTAAAAACATAAACCTTCAGCCCAATAATTTTAATGCAACAACATAGAAATTAAGTAATGCAGTGGCTGCACAATCTGATACATAATAGTGTTGGCAGTCCGCCCAGGTGTCTTATTTGTGTGCAGTTTTAAATGACCTGCCATTCTGTCTTCCAGCCAAATCCTCCGAGATATTTTATTAATCTATTATCTTAAAAAGCAATGATGGTAAAAGTAGCATAACTCTGAGATTCTGTGCATGTGTATAATATCTATACACTATTTTGTCAAAACTTTAGAGATCCACCTCCGTAGCTTTCATCATAGGCCTTATTGACTCCTCTCCAAATGTAACGTTTATGGTTGTGGCCAAAAAGCGAAATTTTAGTCTCATCACTCCAAATGACTTAGTGCCAGAAGGTTTGAGGCTTGTCTCCGTGCTGTTTGGCATATTGTAAGCGGGGTACTTGGTGGCATTTGCGTAGTAATGGCTTTCTTCTGGCGACTCGACCATGCAGCCCATCTTTCTTCAAGTGCCTCTTTATTGAAACAGCCACACCACGTGTTTTCAGCGAGTCATGTATTTCACCTGAAATTATTTGTGGGTTTTTCTTTGCATCCTGAACAATTTTCCTGGCATTTATGGCTGAAATTTTAGTTGGTCTACCTGGCCATGGTTTGGTTTCAACAGAACCCCTCATTTTCCACTTCTTGATTAGAGTTTGAACACTGCTGATTGGCATTCTCAATCCCTTGGATATCTTTTTATATCCCTTTCCTGTTTTATACAGTTCAACTACCTTTTCCCGCAGATCCTTTGACAATTCTTTTGCTTTCCCCATGACTCAGAATCCAGAAACATCAGTGCAGAACTGGATGAAAGATGCAAGGGTCTGCCAGGAGTCCAGAAACTCATTGACCTTTTATACACACACACTAATTACAAGCAAACAGATCACAGGTGAGGATGGTTACCTTTAATATCCATTCGAACCCCTTTGTGTCAACTAGTGCGCATGTTATCCGGCCAAAATCACCAGGGTATGTAAACTTTTGATCAGGGTAATTTGCTTAGTCTCTGTTGTCATTATGATTTAAAAAGAGTACACAGAGTTGATTGATAATAAATGGCTTCAGCCAAACACTATGAGTGACAGAAATGTTTTTGTGTTATCATTCATTCTCTGAAAAATGGCCAAGAAATCTAAAATTCTGCCAGGGTATGTAAACTTATGAGCACAACTGTATTACCTGTTTACTGTAGCTATAGAGACAAGAGACTGCTGAAACCGTCAACTGAAATGCGCAACATGTAGAGCAAGTTTTCTCTTTTTTTGAACATCTACTTACCGCTTCCCTGTTATTCAACCATACTCCTGGATTCGTACCATTTGGAAAGACCTTTATTCATTTACTAGTCTCCTTGTAGTTACATTATGGTTCTATACAGTAGCGGTATTGTATCAATTATGTGCTGATAGATCAATGTGGGTTTTTTAGACATCATGTAATTATTTTTTTTTATATGTTTCTAATAAAAATATATTTTTGTATAATCGTTTGGTTGTGCTTAAAAAGTCCAAGGCCCATTTCTTTTGATATTCCAGTCAACTGAAATGCAACAATAGTATCTATGTTCCCATTGTTTGAGGGCAGTCTGTATACTTGTTACTAAGGCATTCATTTGAGAAGCTTCCTCAAACAAACCTGATCTCTGTTAAAACTAGTCTGATGGAGAAAGTCTTTAGTTTAAAATAATATATATATATATATATAATCTATGTACATTTATATCCAACTCAACACATTCCGCCCTTGATTTTTTTCATCTCAGAGCACACAGAAATTCTCTTCATTACTAACAACTCACTCTAAACATTAATTTGCCTTGAATGCAACCCCTCCCATATTTCTGTTACTGAGAAGGTGTTTCAGGCTAAAAGTTCATTAGACGCCCGTCTGTCATGCTCACAGACCTGATCCTATATGGTACCCTAATGTCGTTATATGACATCCTGGCCTCCCCATGACCCCTGATGTAATGTGCTGTTTACATATATCTACATAGAATTTTATACCCTTCTGCTCCTATGTTATTTTTGTAATGCTTTTGATGCATATCATTGTCATTTTTTCCCATAACATGTTCTCTTCCTTTTACCCCCGCCCACCCTCCTGCCCTGTGGAGCCTGGGTCCCCGGGACCTCTCCATGCCCTCCTTGGACCCCCCCCCCCCAGGTATACTCGGTGCCAATCCCAGGCACTGTCCCTAAACTAGAAATGTCTTTTGCAAAAAAAGTTATGTCTTCTTATTTATGATTCTATGGTGCCATCTAGTGGCCTATTCTTGTAATCCCTCCTTCCCTCTCTGGTCTCTACCCCCAGCAGTCAGGTGCTCCTTGTTCTTTCCTGTTATAGCAACTCTGACGCTGGGACCTGAGACGCTGTCCTTTTTCCTACATCTGCACACTTCCTTTTTCTTCCTCCATCCCCCCTCTTTACTCTTTTTCCTTTGCGTCCCACATCCCTCCCTGCTCCTTCTGCTGGGAGATAATGGTTTAGAGTTGACCTATAGTAGATGTATGGCTCATTAACTATCCCACAGAGAAGGACTACATCTACTTCTTTGCAGCCCACAACTCATACAGCAGACTAGATTACTTCCTGATCTCTCACCCCATTAGGAGCCTCTTTGTGAAATACCCTCTGGTCTGTCCACTCCCCTATCTACTTGTCTTTCGCTCGCCCACCGCCATCCCACAGAGGTGCATCCTGGCACCTCAATGACAATCTTCTAAGGGACTCAGTGTGTGTGGCTGACGTTACCAAAGCAATTAGTAACTTTATATCTGATCATGCCTCAGACACTACGACCCCTCTTACCCAATGGAAGGCTCTGAAATGTGTGATCAGGGGAGTCCCTATACAAAACGGATCTCGCTTGAAAAAAGATTAGAACTGACGACATACGTCGCTTTCTGACCACCATCTCGGACGCTAGAACCCTCCACCTTTGTCACCCTATCCAATGCTCGCTGTGATCTCCAATTGTTAGACTCCCATTCCTTGATAGCCCATGATAGGGCCCGTAATTACCACTATTCTGTGGCCAACAAATGCGGTCAACATCTAGCACGCATTATCCATCCTAGGCCCCCCGCCACTCTATCCCATTCATTACAATGCCTGACCAGGCCAAGGTCTTTGGAAGAAGAGGAGATACCATTCGTGTTAGACAATTCTATTCCCAGTTATATAACCTAACGGCTAATAACCCTGCACCCCCCTCACTGGACTCCATGCAGGCCTACATTAAAGAAACTGACCCCCAAGATTCCACAGAACTAGACAAACCCCTGGCGGTGTCTGAATTCATGGACGCTATCAAGGGCTTGAAACTCGGTAAATGCCCAGGACCAGATTGGTACACCCCTCGGTTCTACAAAACTTTTGCACCTTATTGACGCCACTCCTGACTCGGGCCTTCGATGCAATTGACAACTCCACTCTCTCTTCCCATGACCTCCTAACAGCAAACGTTTCTATCCTTATGAAACCCGGCAAAGACCCTTCCCAATGCAGTAGTTACTGCCCAATCTCCCTATTAAATATAGATCTAAAACTATTCGCGACTGTCCTTGCGAATTGCCTATCACCACTACTCCTGGGGATCAACCATAGAGACCAGAGTTGGATTTGTCCCTGGCCGAGAGGCCTGGGACAACACAACCAAGACGATACACCTCATCTCCTATGTCCAACGCCACCGCTTACAGGCCTGCCTTTTGTCGATTTATGCCGAAAAGGCATTTGACAGAGTTAACTGGCGATTTCTGCGCCTCTCCCTGGAACAATTAGACCTGGGCTCCTCTTTCATATCCAAAATCATGTCCCTCTACTCCCATCCCTCCGCCTCTGTCTTGGTGAATGGTACCTCTTCAGAGGCGTTCGATATCTCGAATGGCACGCGCCAGGGTTGCCCCCTTTCCCCGCTACTATTTGTCATAGTGCTTGAACACTTGGCGTGTGCCATTTGCCAGAACGCCTCCATACAAGGAGTCCAGACCCCCTTGGCCCACCATAGACTGTCTCTTTATGTGGACGATCTGTTGATTCATGCCCAAACAACCCCATAGGACCCTGCCATCACTTTTCTCTGAGTTCTGGCTCCTTCATCAACTTCAAGCTCAATATCTCCATGACAGAGGCCCTCAATATCGCCCCATCATCCCCCACAATGGCGTCCCTTCGCTCCAACTATTTCTTCCAATGGCAGACCAAGGGTATCTCCTACTTGGGCGTCACAATACCAGTCAACCTCTCCAACCTATTCTCACTAAATTACGCCCCCCTTCTCACCCGTCTACGGAAGGACATGGCAGAATGGGGGGGCTCTGGACACCCTCCCCAAGCTGCTATATCTCTTCCAAACCATATCCGTACTGATCCAAAAAGCCTTCTTTGCTACCCTACGTTCACTTTCCATTTGTTTTATCTGGAAGCAGGGCCTATCTAGAGTCAAACATAAGCTACTCACTCGTCCATAGCTTCAAGGTGGTGCAGGACTACCAGACTTTGAACTATATTACAAAGCTACGGTTATGGCATGCGCTCTTGAATGGTTCCCACGTCCCTTTCAAAAAGCCTCTGTCATGATCGAGCAGGATTTTGCCCCTGTAGATCTACGTGCCCTTCTATGGGGACACAAATGTATTTATTTTGGAGGTATTTTCACTATTAAAGAGTGAACCGTAAAGATTCCTAATACTACTACTTGTTGACAAGGACTGTGAGTTTCAATGAGTTGCCTATTGAGAGCAGTTCAAGGCACATTCCAGGCCAGACTGTACTTCCTACCTGCAGTGTTATCTACAGGGAGGCCCATAAGCTGACTATGCTGTCTGGCTGTTCATGCATATATCACAAAATTGGCTGCACAGAATTACAAATTATTTGTCATGCAGCATGATTCCTATATACTGCATGTATTTTGCCTAGAGTCAGCTTAAATTAGAATTCCACGTATGGATATTTTTTTATATAGTTACATTGGCTCAGCATGGACCAGTGTTATTATGTATATACCATACCTGACTGAAGTCCCTGGAAGCTGGAAATCACTACTTCAGTGACCTCTACTTTCTTTTGAGTCCAGTGCCAGTGACCCACCAATCAGAGAATTTCTTTTCATTTTCTCAAGGCAAATCACTCTCTGATCGGTCGAGGCGAGGCGGTGACCGCTCCACGTTCTGTGCTCTAATTCATCCCAAAGGTGTTCTATCAGGTTGAGGTCAGAACTCTGTGCAGGCCAGTCAAGTTCCTCTACCCCAAACTCGCTCATCCATGTCTTTATGGACCTTGCTTTGCGCACTGGTGCACAGTCATGTTTAAACATGTACAAAGCAAGGTACATAAAGACATGGATGAGTCCTGATCCCAACCTGATAGAACACCTTTGGGATGAATTAGAGTGGTACCAAGCCTTCTCGTCCAACATTCCCATAGACACACTCCTAAACCTTGTGGGCGGCCTTTACAGAAGAGTTGAAGCTGTTATAGCTGCAAAGGGTGGGCCAACTCAATATTGAACCCTACAGACTAATGCCCCGTACGATCGGACTTTCTGACAACAAAACCGTGGAATTTTGTTCGAAGGTTGTTGGCTCCAACCTGTCTTGCATACACACGGTCACACAAATGTTGGCCAACAATTACAAACGTGGGAACGTGGTGACGTACAAGACGTACGACAAGCCGAGAAAAGGGAAGTTCAATAGCCAGTGCGGCTCCTCCTGCTTGATTCCGAGCATGCGTGAACTCCTGTGCGTCAGACTTGTGTACACACGATCGGAAATTCCGACAACAAAGTTTTGTTGGCGGAAAATTTGAGAACCTGTTAGCCAACATTTGTTGGCGGAAAGCCTGACAACAAATGTTCGATGGAGCATACACACGGTCGGACTTTCAGCCAACAAGCTCACATCCAACATTTGCTGTTGGAAAATCCGATCATGTGTACGGGGCATTAGACTGGGATGCCATTAAAGTGTGTGCATCAAGGCAAGCGTCCCAATACTTTTGGCAATATAGTGTGTCATAGTTTGTAGACTCTTTTCAACCTCACCAACTATGTAACTATGTAACTATAACTTTCTAACTATAACTTTCGCACAAACCAATTAATATACACTTATTGGGAATTTTTTTTTTGACCAAAGACATGAAGCAGAATACATTTTTAGCCTAAATTTATGAAGAAATTTGATTTTTTTGTTTTTATCGGATATGTTTTATAACAGAAAGTACAAAATATTTTCTTTTTTATTTATTTTTTTTAAATTTCAATCTGTTTATATAAAAAAAAAACCCTAAATGGTGATCAAATACTATCACAAGAATGCTCTATTTATGTGAAAAAAAAATGATATAAATCCAATTTGCATGCAGTTTTGCATAACCGCACAATTACCAGTTAAAGTAGCACAGTGCTGGATAGCAAAAAAATGCCCTGGTCATGAAGGGGGTAAAACCTTCCGGAAGTCAAGTGGTTAAGGTCCCTTTTTTGTGGAATTCCTATCCTTTAGAAACCTGATGACATCATCGGAAAGCCCTGCCACTGGTTTTATATTCAGGGTCTCTCCAGTGGAAGAAAAGACATTATCAGAGCTCTGTAAAACGTTTGTTCCTTCCTGACGTAGAATGATCTTTCCCATCTGGAAGCTACGTAGAGCATATAGATGGTTCTTCTGCTTTAATTCCAATATTTTCTCGGTAAGCTGGTGTGAAAACTCGTCATCTCCAGGCAGGGAGCTTAGTTCATAAAATGCATCTAAATTTGCCCGAAGTTGGGCCTCATCGATGTCTTCATTGGTTTCTTCTCTGGGTGAAGAGGTGATGGTGGAGCTCCTTTGTTCCCTCACAATGGAAGAACTGCTGCTGGGCGACAATGCAGACAATCTTTCATCATCTTCTAGTCTTATTTTTTCACTGTCTTCACAATCGCTTGTTCTGTAACCTAAAGAAAAATGTAAAATAATTAATGGGGGGGGGAAGTAATTTATCATCATTCAGAAATATCCCCTTACATTATAAAAGTGCGTGTAACGCTTTGCACATCCAAGAGCATCGCAATATGGCTGATATTAATAGAATATTGAATCAAGCCCCTGGGAACTCCATAGACTATTCACCCTTCCAATCGGCTTGCAGGATGCCGGCAGACCTTGCAGCGTGCCTTTGTGTAGCATGCGGGATGACGTCACATCCCACCTTATGTGTTTCAACGTCACCATCAGAAATAATTAAGCACAAGCAGACTACAGGCAAATTCTACTACAAAGTCCTGCAACCATTATCCTACACACCAAAACAATTAGAATAATTCTAAGGCCACAATAGAATAAGGAACTGGTCGGGCAGGGGTCTCCAAACTTTCTAAACAAAAGGGCCAGCTTACTGTCCTTCATTCTTTAGGGGACTGTGACTAGTGGGAGTAGAAAATGTACTGGTGTCAGCGGGAGTAAACAATGTCCCATTATTGGTATTACGGGGAGGAATAGTGCGACATAATTGGTATCAATGGGAGGAATCACTGGTATTAGGGGGAGAAATAGTGCCCCATCATTGGTTTCAGTGGAAGGAATAGTTCCCCATCATTGGTATTAGTGGAAGGAATAGTGCCCCGTCATTATTAGCAATGGGAGGAATAGTGCCCCATCATTGGTAGCAATGGGATGAATAGTGCCCCATCATTGGTGTCAGTGTGAGGAATAGTGCCCCATCATTGGTGTCAGTGGTAGGAATATTGCCCCATCATTGGCATTAGTGGGAGGAATATTGCCTCATCATTGGTAATAGTGAAAGAAATCAATTGTATCAATGGGAGGAATAGTGCCCGATCATTCGTGTTAGTGGGAGGAATAGTGCCCCATTATTGGCATTAGTGGGAGGAATAGTGCCCCACCATTGGCATTAGTGGGAGGAATATTGCCTCATCATTGGCATTAGTGGGAGGAATAGTGCACCGTTATTGGCATTAGTGGGAGGAATAGTGGCCCATCATTGGCATTAGTGGGAGGAATAGTGCACCATTATTGGCATTAGTGGGAGGAATAGTGCACCATTATTGGCATTAGTGGGAGGAATAGTGCACCATTATTGGCATTAGTGGGAGGAATATTGCCTCATCATTGGTAATAGTGAAAGAAATCAGTGGTATCAATAGGAGGGATAGTGCCCCATCGTTGGTATCAGTGGCGGGAACTATGTCCCAATGTTGCTGCCATTGGGGGGAATAATGCCCAAGGGCCGGATGAAAGCATGCAGGGGCCACATCCGGTCACCGGGCCACGGTTTGGAGACCACTGTGGTGGGCATAGATATGAAAAATGGAGAGCAGAGGACACATTGACATCTCCACCTTGAGTGCCAAAGTACTATGTATGTGCAGTGGGGAGACAGGCTTATGAGAAATACAAGTATTCCAAGAGGAAACGGATTCTAGGATGTATCACTAGAGGGATCACCAGCAGGAGGAAGGAGGTTCTGATTCCCCAATATAGATCTTTAGTGAGACCTCATTTAGATTACTGTCACCAATTCTGGAGACCTCACCTACAGAAGGTCCAGAGACGGGTAACAAAAACGGTGAAACGTCTGGGGAATGAAATTAATCGAGAGCGACCTGAGGAACTTAATATGTACAGTCTGGAGGAAAGAAGGGAAAGGGGAGACATGATTGAGACCTTTAAATACATCAAGGGGGTGAATAAGGTTCAGGAAGGTGGTCTTTTCAATATGAAACCAAAATCAACACGGGGACATGACCTCAAACTAACTGGGAGGAAATTTCAAAACGAATCTTAGAAAGTATTATTTTACTGAAAGGGTAGTTGATGATTGGAATAAAACTACCAACAGAGGTAGTGAGACAGTCAACAGTAAATGGCTTCAAACATGCATAGGATAAACATATATCTATACAAGGTTAATGAACCCCCCCCCCCCCCAAAAAAAAAAAAAGGCAGACTCGATGCTCGATGGATTACTTTTTCTGCCGTGCCTTTGCATAGTGGGTAAAATATGGAAAATTTGGGGGTTTACTAAAACTGGAGTCCGCAAAATCTGGTGCAGCTGTCCATGGTAGCCAATCAGCTTCTAACTTCAGCTTGTTCAATTAACCACTTCCCGACCGGCGCACGCCGATGTACATCGGCAGAATGGCAGGCAAATGGGCGTACAGGTACGTCCCTTTAAATTTGCCGCTGTGCCATCGCGTGCGCGCCGGCCGGGACCTCCGTGAGTCGGATCGCGGGTCCCGCGGACTCCATCGCCGTGGGGATACCCGCGATCGTCTCACAGGGAGGAAGAACGGGGAGATGCTAATGTAAACAAGCATCTCCCCGTTCTGCCTAGTGACAGTGTTACTGATCTCTGCTCCCTGTGATCGGAGCAGAGATCAGTGACGTGTCACACACAGCCCAGCCCCCCCACAGTTAGAAACACGCCCCCAGGACACACTTAACTCCTACACTGCCACCTAGTGGTTAATCCCTTCACTGCCAGTGTCATTTACACAGGAATCAGTGCAGTTGTATAGCACTGATTGCTGTATAAATGACAATGGTCCCAAAAATGTGTCAAAATTGTCCGATGTGTCCGCCATAATGTGGCAGTCATGATAAAAAAAAAAATCACTGATCGCCGCCATTACTAGTAAAAAAAAAAAAATTATTATTAAAAATGCCATAAAACTATCCCATGTTTTGTAAACGCTATAACTTTTGCGCAAACCAATCAATAATCGCTTATTGCGATTTTTTTACCAAAAATATGTAGAAGAATACGTATCGGCCTAAACTGAGGAAAAAAATGTTTTTTAATATATTTTTGGGGGATATTTATTATAGCAAAATGTAAAAAATAATGCTTTTTTTCAAAATTGTTGCTATTTTTTTGTTTACAGCGCAAAAAATAAAAACCGCAGAGGTGATCAAATACCACCAAAAGAAAGCTCTATTTGTGGGAAAAAAAGGACGTCAATTTGGTTTGGGAGCCACATCGCACGACCGCGCAATTGTCAGTTAAAGCGATGCAGTGCCGAATCGCAAAAAGTGCTCTTGGTCATTGGCCAGCAAAATGGTCCGGGGCTTAAGTGGTTAAGCTTTGACAATAAAACCTGGAAGCTGATTGGCTACCATGCACAGCTGCACCAGATTTTGCACTCTCCAGTTTTAGAAAATCAACCCCTTGGCATCAAGAGCAATCTGCCTACTAGCAACAATGAACCCTAGGTGGCAAAAGCCACTTGTATTCTAGGCGTCAAGAGCTACCTGCATCCTAGCAACGAAAAACCCTAAGTCTCAAGAGCCACCTGTGTTTTAGCAATGAACGACACTAGGCAGAAAATAGAGTCTGTGTCTTAGCAACAAAGGACCCCAAGATGGAAGAAACACCGGCATCCTTGCAATGAAGGCCCCTAGGTGACAGGAGCCGCCTGCATCCTAGAAATGAGTGATGCTAGGCAGCAAGAACCACCTGCATCCTAGCAATAAATGACACTAGGCAACAAGAACCACTTGTGTCCTAGCAACAAGTCCACACTACTGAAGTGTGTATAGGCTGCAGCATTATGTACAACCTTGACTTTCACTCACTCTTGTACAGTGCAGTCAATGACGAACATCCAGTGCTGAGAGTTACTGGTGGGGTACCCAGATCACAGTGGGTCACTTCAGCTCCTCCATTCAGTAAATGCCTTGCATTCTTTTTAGTGAATGCATGCATTGATTGGAGGCGGGGAGTAAAAGGAAATAGTAGGTATTCTGGATGACCACCCGTCTATTAGGTACACCAACAAGGCCCTCAGATATCTGGAGATACCGAATGAATGGAGAGGCAGGTTATGCATTCGTAAAATGTCTGCCTTTATTAGGTGTTTTACAGCTTATATAGGGTTCAACATACCAATAGAAAGAGGGGAGGGGGGAGTGGTTAGTAAATGATGTATTGGTGTAAAATATATGGTTATACAAGTCAATGACCCCTAAAATACATTTATCATGAGGTTACAAGAGACAACAGGCCACCTGGTTATGAGTCATAAGTCATGCACCATGTCCCATGGCCTACAGAGTAGAGAACAGGAAAGGAAAACCAACCCACAATGATTTATATATATTTCTCTCTCTCTAGATAGATAGATAGATAGATAGATAGATAGATAGATAGATAGATAGATAGATAGATAGATAGATAGATAGATAGATAGATAGATAGATAGATAGATAGATAGATAGATAGATAGATAGAACAGTGCTTGTGCAAGCATTTTTCTAAGCATTCTTTCATAGTTGAACTGGCAATGCATATCAAAGCATATCAAAATGGAGTCACAATGGTTTGGGCATATTATTACAGGGAGGTTGTGGCATTCATCCACACCTCCTCCAATCGCAGAGTGTCTTGCATTTGATGAAAAGTATGCAAGACATTTAATGAATGAAGGTGTTAATCTAAATACTCCAGCCAGAACTGTAATGCCGCGTACACAAGGTCGGACTTTTCGGCTACAAAAGTCCGACAGCCCGTCCGACAGACTTTTGACAGGCTTTTGGCGGACTTTTGGCAGACTTTCTAACGAACGGACTTGCCTACGTACGATCACACAAAAGTCCGACGGATTCGTACGTGATGACGTACACCGGACTAAAATAAGGAAGTTCATAGCCAGTAGCCAATAGCTGCCCTAGCGTGGGTTTTTGCCCGTCGGACTAGCATACAGACGAGCGGATTTCTGGGTCCGGCGGAGTTACGATGTAAAGATTTGAAGCCTGTTCCAAATCTAAAGTCCGTCAGATTTGCGGCTGGAAAAGTCCGCTGAAGGTCCGGGGAAGCCCACACACGATCGGATTGTCAGCCGGCTTTAGTCCGTCGGACTTTTGTAGACGAAAAGTCCGACCGTGTGTACGCGGCATAATGCTCTGTACACACGGGCGGACTTGTCCGACGGACCGAATCCGGCGGACAATCCGACCGTGTGTGGGCTTCATCGGACCTTCAGTGGACTGTTTCTGTTGAAAATCTGACAGACTTTAGATTTGGAACATGTTTCAAATCTTTCCGCCGGACCCAGTTCCTATCGAGAAATCCGTTCGTCTGTATGCTAGTCCGATGGACAAAAACCGATCGCTAGGGCAGCTTTTGGCTACTGGCTACGAACTTCCTTATTTCAGTCCGGTCGTACGTCATCGCGTACGAATCCGTCAGACTTTGGTGTGATCGTGTGTAGGCAAGTCCGTTCCTTCGAAAGTCCGTCGGAAGTCCGTCGGAAAGACTGTCTGAAAGACTGTCGGACCTTTGTTGCCAAAAAGTTTGCCCGTGTGTACACGGAATTACTCTCGGCACCAGAAGTTGGCTGAATGCACTGTACAGGATTGACATAATGCTGCAGCTTAAACATGTGGAACATAACTCATTGGGGTGGGTTTATGTTTATATTGCATATGTCCAAAAAAAAAAAGGCTTTGTTTAGAGTTTAGCTTTAACCCCTTAACGTCACCTCCTGGTGGCCCTTTTAAATGGGCTTTAGTGCCGGTGCTGAGAAAGTTCCCCTCGGCGGATAAGGACCCCCCCTGTACTGCGCAGGCGCAGCGCTTGCACAGTACGAGCCGCCGAAGCTGAATAGCTGTAAGTCAGCTGTACACGGCGCCTGTAAAAGGGCCCCTCGCGGGCTCGCTTCGCTCACCACGCTTTGGGCACGGCCTTGCTTTTCTCGGCACTTTTTTATTCTACCTCTATGTCCACTTGGATGGTGGGGCTTGAAGCTGGACTCAGAGCGCAGGCACCGTGTACAGCTGACTCAAGGTTTTCAGCTTCGGCTATTTTCGGCGGCTCCATAGTCATTTGTACTGCGCAAGCGCTGCGCCTGCGCAGTACAGGGGGGTCCTTATCCGCTGGGGGAACTTTCTTGGCAAGGCACCGGGAAGTGGTGCGGGTTCTGTATCATGTGACTGCTGTGATTAGCTCTTACAGTGGACACATGATAGGGAGCCCACCCCGCTGTCTCATGGTCAGAAGCCTTGATCAGATGTCATTGACAGCTCAGTCAGTGTGCTGGGAGCCACCTGTATCCCCATGACCCTGCATCCACCATTCCAAATGCATCTTTATATCTTTCAAAACTTGTTTTGGCAAAGTCTTATTATTTAGAGTGCTGAATAAATTGGCAAAACAAAATAGCTGCATAGCTGTTAAAGGATCAGAACGACCTTGGATTAATGATTTGATGATGAGAAGAAATGTCCTTTGTACGAGAACTCACATTTGCCGTCACTGAAGCAAAACAAAAGCGGGTGCGCTCCGTAATTTCATCTCATTTGGCAGAAATCGTCAGAACATGAAAAAGGATTCAAGAGCACTACAGGGCATTTCAAAGTGAATTTGCTTCCTGCGATAGTTGATAGAAAGTGAACATACATATGCAAAGGCCATTTTGCTTTTTATATGTAAATAAGAAACATGCAAACATAAGATATCTTCAGAAGATAACATTTTCCCCATCCGCCTCCGACTTCTTGCACTCGCTGTGGTCATCGAGTTGGATGTTTTAATCTTAGTTCACATGGGCCTCAGCTTGTAAAAGAGCTTTGGGAACTTTTACAAAGACTAAACCCCGGACCCTGCATTCACCATATCTGGTCTCCCAGAGTACACAGAACACGGAAATGCAATTATTTTAGTAAATCTAAACTGTTAAAAAATCCTTTTCTCATCAGCAGTATATAGCAGTCTTATGATTTCTATCAGTTTTCGGCCGAGCGCTGGTTAATGCTTGTAGGAGGAGTTTTCATTCTGCTCTGACTGTCCTATGAGGCTGATTGACCCCTGACCCTCTGTCTGGACAGTGCTGATTGGCCCTGTGCTGATCCAAAGCACCCTCCCAAAAAAAAATCCCTCTAGCAATACACACCAAACTGAGCATGTGCAGAGTGCCCCCATGGCTCTGTACTATCAGGAGATAGATCGGGGACAGTAAAAGAAGGGGTGGATCAGATGTTTACACAATGTGGAGGATTAACCCCTTAGGTTCCCAACTGAGTATAACAGGCATGCTTTACTGTATATACAGACTGATTTTACTGCTCCTCCTAGATAGTATTTTCTTCACCACGTTTACTGTGTAAACAAAACAGAAAGCTGGAACAAACGTTTTTTGCACATTTTCGAGCTTCTTTGAGCTTTTTTTAGCTCTTTGGGGCATCAGCTTCTCTCAAAAACGCGAGTCTAGTGTTTTTTTTTTTTTCTCTTCTGCCGGTAGGAGCATACGCCTGAATAATCCATAGTGTGCATCGGACACATTGGCTAACATGGAGGGGAGTTTCTAGGCAGAAAAAAAATGAGCGCTCAAAAGCCTGTAGGAGCCGCTTCTTTGAGCTCCTTTGAGCTGCAGTGTGCATGAGCCCTTATTTGTGTACAGTGTAATACACAGTCCATACACAGGACCACAGATGTTTCCATTTTGAGTTTATGGAAATGAATGCAGTGCAAGTTTACAAATCTTTACACAACTTTGTGCACAGGGCCCATAGAAAATAATAATTGTAAACAAAAAAAAGATGAACTCCTGCGCTCATGGGGGGCGTTGTTGGTATGGGTACGTAGTGCTGTTATGATGGCCAAACTGGAGAAAGTGGTCATGTATGTCCCGCTGCCTGGACTGACCCGGGGTGGTCTGAAGAACATAGCGTGGGAAGGATGGATGGAAATATAAAACATACTACGTTTTGTGAAGGGGGGGGGTTACAAAATGTACATTAGTAGTGTTACAAGTGGGACAGGCCCAAACAGGGGCAAGAGCTAAAAGAATGGCTGACGTGTTTCGAGGATAACCTCTTCATCAGAGCTTTAAAAGCTGAAACAGTCTGTACAAACACATATGCACATGGAAAGCGGTGGCTAGTGGAGAGACATATCATGTGAAGGATAGTTGGTTCTCCTTAGCTCCATGTAGGCCCACATCAGAGCGCTCTATAGCGGCAGAAATGATAAGTGTGCAAGGTGATCCTTCTTGTGGGGGTGGTACTGTCTGGTGAACCTGTTTCGGGAGCTTGTAAGAAAACTGCAGCCTGCGTGCGTCCTTTGGGGGGGGGGCTCTGACGAAGAGGTTATCCTCGAAACGCGTCACGTAGTATGTTTATATTTCTTACATGTATGTATTTTATTGCTTATGAATAAACTGTATGATATAATGTCAGCGTCTGATCATGCGCCTTCCATCCATCCCTCCCATAGAAAACAATACGTCTTGAGATCCATAAAAAAAAGCGCTATATGGAGCTTATGTGGATGAGTCTTTATTTCCTTTCACAGAAACTGCTATAAAACTTTTTCTGAAATTTCCCTGGGCTCCCGGCAATGGTCAGGGCTGTCTTTAACGCAGGGCAAAAGGGGCAGCTGCTCTGGGCCCAGTCATTGTTGTGGGGCCCAAAGCAGCTGCCCCTTGAGCCCACAAATATTTGATAAGTGGATTCGGGAGGGCCTAGGAAAATGTTTGCTCAAGGTCCAATCACTATTAAAGATGGCCCTGTCGATGGTACATTGTGGATTTCACCTTTACAAGTCATGGCGGGGTTATCCGGCATTCTGCAGATTACCGCTTTGTTAAACAGGAATCGTGTTAACATTTCACAACACACACAATGCTAATGTGCCAGCGACTGCTATACAATTAGGAACATTACCATTCTCCCACACCTTCCTGAAAAGTGCAACAGGCAGCATTTAATTAAAGCGCGTGTGTTTATTTTCCAGCGGATGATCTATGAGTATAATGAAGATGATGATGAAGCGGACGTGCAGAAGACGAGAATCCATCCATTGCACACACACAGTACAATCATGCTGCGTCCTAAGAGGCAGCACAGCGCACAGATTTTTTATGAAAGCGATAATAACCTTTCTTCCTCTGTGATGATTTCTTTTGGAATGGAGAGGTCATGTGAAAGAAGGAAATCCTTAACTCGCCGCGTGAGCCTGCTGGAGGTGATCCATTGATTGACGCACTTAGAATTAATAATCCAATTCCAATTCCCACACGTCTGGCAAGCCGTAGACATTGACCCTGCCAGGTTTAGAGCTGAGCTGCAGCGCGCTCGATAATGTCATATTTCTATTTATGACCAATTATGATGTGAAATTTATTTGTTAGAAGTGAACTCTGAGGCATTGCATTTGATATCCTCTTGCAGATTCCACCATTGGCAGCCCACGTGGGGAGCAAAGGTACCATCCATGACCAGCTCTTGTGAGACACAGCAGTAGGGTGGATAAAAAGCGCTGATTTAAAAAAAAAAAAAAAATCAGATTTTTTTTTTTATTTAAATCATTTTTTTTATTTTTTATCAAATTTATTTTAGTAAGATGCTTTTGGAGTAAAAATGTATCTAAAAATAGTTTTCTATTTAATCACTTCAATACCCCCCCCCCCCCTTCTGCCCAGGACTATTTTCAGCTTTCAGCGCTGTCACACTTTGAATGACAATTGCGCGGTCATGCAACACTGTGATCAAAGAAAATTTTTATCATTTTCTTCCCACAAATAGAGCTTTCTTTTGGTGGTATTTGATCACCCCTGGGGTTTCTATTTTTTGCTAAACAAAATAAAAAAGAAAATAAAAAAGACTGGAATTTAAAAAACAAAAAACAAACTGTTTTTCTTTGTTTATGTTATAACATTTAGTTTTCTCCTTCACTGACGGGCACTGATTAGAAGGCACTAATATGTAGAATTGATGGGCACTGATAAGGAGGCACTAATATGTAGAACTGATGGGCACTGATATGCGGGACTGGTATGCGGCCCCGATGGGCAATGATAGGTGGCACTGATGGGCACTGACAGGCAGGACTGAAGGGCACTAATACTGTAGATGGCACTGATGATGATAGGCATTACCGATGAGCACTGATTGGCATTTGACATGGGCACTGACAGGCGTTACTGATGGGCACTGATTGGTACTTTGATGGGCACTGACTGGCAGCTGATGAGTACTGATTGGCAGATGTGGTGGGCACCTCTGATGGGTGCTGCACTGATTATCAGTGCAGACCCCCCTCTGACAGGAGGGCCGCCGATCGGCTCTCCCTGTCGGCGCGAACCGAGGAAAGCCGCTTACCGGCACTTCCTGGTTCACGCTGTGATCAGCTGTGATTGGTCACAGCTGATCGAGTGGTAAAGAGCCCACGTCATAGGCTCTTTACCCTGATCGGAGTTGCGGTGTGTCAGAGTTGCACACCACCAATCGTGTCCCCCGTGGATGTCATATGACGTCCAGTCAGGATAACGCAACCACCGCCCGCCCGTTATTCTGCTATAGGCCGGGCGGGAAGTGGTTAAGATACATTAAGAATTTTGTTTATTCAGCATGGAATGGAGCTTAGTTGTGTAGTATGAGGCTGTATATTCTGCAATATTTACATTTTTGGTAAACTCATTCATTGAATCCAAGCTCTGCAAGCTGAGAGAACATGCAGTGCATTGATGCATTCACACAATTTCACAGTACCAGAAAGAATGAGTCCTTACATTTTAAAGAGCACCTGTCATTTCAGATCTATTATGGCAGCGCCCGTTAGCGGGCATCCACTCACCTGCTGCTGCCACGTCCCCCACCTTGTTGTGTCACTGCCGCATCACCAGCCATCCCATTAAAGTGAATGGAATTGTCGGTGAGTCAACAGCGGGTCAGAGGAGGAGCCACTGCGGGACAGAGATGACAGTTGCTCTTTAAAAATTATGATTTAAATCAAGCACACCCTGCAAAGCAGTGCAGCCATCTACATGCCCCCCCCCCCCCCCCCCCAGTTCTAATAATCATTGTTGTAGACCCTTCCATATACCCAGTGAAGTGACTGACCTCAGGTGGTACACAGAGATGAAATAAATCCTCCTACATAAGTTGTACCTGTTTATCTGTAGCAGTGGCGGCCCATCCATTAGGGGTGCAGGAGCTCCGCCTCCCCTAATCCATGCCATGGGCTCCTTATACACATGC